>JABUQX010009512.1:65000-75000 GCA_015478945.1 Trachelipus rathkii | reverse complement strand
ATAATAATAATAATAATAATAATAATAATAATAATAATAATAATAATAATAATAATAATAATAATAATAATAATAATAATAATAATAATAATAATAATAATAATAATAATAATAATAATAATAATAATAATAATAATAATAATAATAATAATAATAATAATGCGCATTTTCTGGCACTTTAATCGGGCAGATTTTGCCTCGCTTCTACGATAACTATAACTGGAGTGATTGCTTTTACATTGAAAACTCTTCAGCTTCTGCCGATAAGGTGGGAGTTGTAATCCTTGATAGGATGAGCAGGTTCATTCCTTCTTCGACTAAATCTTTCTCTCCTCAAAATCCAATTTTCGATCGTGCTTGTTATCTGACCATTCAGGCTATAGAGAAAAATGGGAAAAATTCTCGTTCTCTTATCACTCTAGCTAATTTTCATTCAGCTAGAAATCGTTGCAGGGATGCTATTCGACGGCCAAAGCGAACTTTCATAAAACAAAAGTGCGCTGACCTCCTTGGGTGTCCTACTGACAAATTTTTCAGGCCTCTTGCCAAAAAACATCTCTAACAACTTCTGTAAATCTGTCTTTCCTCCTCTTATTCGCTCTGATGGTTCCGTTGTTCATACTTCAACTGAAAAGGCCAATATTTTCGGCCTCCTGATTTCCTCTAATTTAACTTTGGACAACTCTGGCAATCCCCCTCCTCCTCCTTCTTATCTTCTCATGTGTCCCATACTTTTGCATGTGATTACATTTGATAGATGCATCGGATCCTGAAATCTATGAACATTAAGAACGCGAGCTTCCCAGATGGCATTCTTCCCAGAGTTTTGAGGGAGCGTGCTTCTGAGCTGGCGCCATCTCTCGTTCAACTATATTCTCTATGCCTCAATTAACACTTTCCTTCAGTGTTGGAAGTGCGCATATGTCCAATCAATTCCGAAAAAGGTAGCCGCTCTGATCCTTTTAACTATCGCCCAATAACTCTCACTTATATCCTAGCTAAGCTGTTTGAAACGCTCCTCAACTCTCATTTTAGATTGTCTGAATCTCATTCTCTTTTTCCGATCACAGTACCCGGCTTCGGCGCTAGAAGTCTACTGGTGATATACTTTTCTATCTAACCGATTTATGGTTTTCCGCTCTTAATGACTATGGGAAGACATGCGTCTCATCCGCCCGTGTATGGAGTACTGCTCTCATACCTGGGAGAGCACCCTACGTTTCCGGCTTTTGGACAGGGTAAAGTGAAGTAAAAGGCTCATAAATTATTTGGAGCTTTTCAATTCACTTGAACCTCTATCTTTGCGACGCGATGTTGGAGCTTTGCGTCATTTCTATAGGTACCACAGCGGTAAGTGCTCGAGGGAGCTGACCACTCGCGTACCACCATCTATACGACTCCCTCGTAGCACAAGGGGTGCAGTGTCTGCACACGAGGTTTGTGTAGACATTAACAACTCCAGGCTTGTTCGCTGTAGTGCTTTCTTCTTTCCAACATTTTTTGTTCTGTGGAATTCACTTCCATCTTTCTGTGTTTCCTGCTGAATTTAATCTCCCTCACTTTAAGGCCTGCGTCTGTGCTCATCTGCGAAATTTGTGCTAGATGACGACTTATTCAATGTTGTAACACTCTCCTCCTTTAATAGGGCTCTGCCCGTTAGGGGTTGTGAAAACTGTAAAAAAAAAACATTAATAACAATAATAGCTCTAAAAAAACTTCGCCTTCGTGAGTACTTTCTTCACGAGTCTTAAAATCCTTATATTTTCTTTCGAATTTTTTATTCTTTATTCACTGTTCTGTCTCTTCACAGTTATCCATTTCTTCGATTTTTAAGAAAATTCTACAACTCTTTCCAAATCTCCACACCCACTTCATATGCGGTATATTGTTGGAAAACACGAGCATATTACACTATACATGTATGTTCGTTAACGTTTCGAGATATAGCTCACACTAGTCATAAGTTTTCTACTTGACCGCCTTAACGGTCAGAACTACCTTCAATTCCTCCGGAATGGGTTCTAAGTGTTCCTTGAGGATGTGTCCGTGTTAAATTTACGTCACATATGGTTTCCGTTGGATGGCTGCCCAGCTCACTTTGCCAGATACGCACGCACCTGGCTTAATACTAATTACCTTTTACGATGAATAGGTCGAGGAGGTACTGTTGCCTGGCCTCCACATTCGCTGGACCTCACACAGTTTGACTTCTTTGTCTGGTTCTCAATCAAAGGTGTCGTATAAACCACCCCAGTCAATGAAGATCTGGAACTGCAGGAAAGAACCAGGCAATCGTGTGCAGACATAACAGCAGATGAATGTCGGTCGGCGACAATGTCCGTTTTACGGAGGTGCCGTGCGTGCATCAGGGTTGGGCCCTCCCTCAACCCTGATGCACGCACGACACCTCCATAAAACGGACGTTGTGACCTGTATCTGTTGTATTATAATGTCCTGAATAAAGATATGCAATCATGTTCTTTATAGAGAATCCTGTGTCGCATACCGTATTCCAATCCTCTTAGGTTGGCTCCAATCGCTAATAACTCCGTAACGAAGCGTTATAGAGCATACATGTATAGAGTATTATGCTTCTATTTATCATCAATGTAATCGTATATAAACTGGAGCCGTTTCATTCTGGGACACCCTATATTATATATATATATATATATATATATATTATATATATATATATATGATCTGAGAAATTACATTTCCCATATCAACAATGCCTATATTTTAGGGTTAAAGATTCAAATTTGTAACGGCTTGGGGAGAGCTTGTGGAAGCCGCCTTGAGAGCCCAGGGGACTGGGATTTTAGATGCCGAGTGAGGCAGACGTATTAGTCAGATGGCATAGGGCCAAAGAAAAGCCGGCAGTTTGCCGTGGCATTATTAGTACATCAAATTAACTTTGTCTAATAAATAATTAAGTACTTTATTCCAATTGTGATTACAAAATTGATTATATCATCTGTCATATTATTATTTCACGTGCACAATTAATAAACTTAAAAAGCAGAATAAACCTTTTCAATCCATCATTCAATTATTAATTACTTATTTAATTGGTCTGAGTAATAATCTCAGATCAAATTTGGTGAATCCCCAGAGTGACTCGTGCATGCAACATTGCAAGATTTGCAATACCCTGCAACATTGCAATTGCAATATCCTATAGTGCCTTCTGAAAATGAATCTAAAAAATTCTATTAAAAACAGTGAAAAAAAAAAAGAATAAAGAGCGGTGATTAAAAACATGTAAAAAGTGTGTAATGGTAATAAAGACAATTCTTTGCGTGAAGAACAAAATAAAATTATAAATTGTGGAAGTACAAAAGTCGCAAAATAAAAATAAAGAAAAACAAAAAGAAGAAATTGAAACTCTGTAACGGTCAAGTGCTACCCAAACTTCAAAGAGCCTTTAGCCTAAGTCTAAGCATTTTGAAAAAAAAAAAAAAAAAAAAAAAAAAAAAAACAAACGTCCTTGTTCAAAAAAAAAACAAAAAAACAAATGGCGCGAAAATATAAGAAGAGCGTCGCTATCAAAAGTGTTTGAAAATTCTCCAACAAACTATCATTTTAGGCCTAAACCTTCTGAAACAAAAATGGTCTCAATCAAGAAACTTTCTGTAAAAAAAACCAAATCTTCGAGAGCTAAAATGCTTCCAACAAAGAAACTCATTGTTAAAACAAAAAATATGAGAGCTAAATCTGCGCCAGAAAAAGAAAGTGGGGGAGTGGAAAAAGTACCTTCTCCCAAACAGTTACAATCCCCCATTGCTTGTTCAAATCGCCATGAGCGAAAAACAGTCTATTTCTTTAAAAGTGGATACCGAAAAAACTCCCCGACGTACAAAAGTCCACAACGTCAACAACAAAAAAAAAACTTGTAACTAGGAAGAATGTGAATAAGATTAATAATAATAATAATAAGAAAAATTAAAAATAAAAAAATAATAATAATAATATTAAATGAAAAATTAAAAAGTAAAAATAATAATAAATAAATAATAATAATTAATGATAATAAATAGTGATATAATAATAATAATAAATAATAAATAATCATAATAATTCAGAAGCCGCATTAAGTAAGAAAAAAATTAGTAATAGAAAAAAAAAATAAAATAAAAAATAAATAAAATTTAATAATAATAATAATAACAATAAAAATTAATAGTAATAATAAAAGTGAATAATATGTCGTAGATAATAAATATTTCTAATAATAAAACGATTTATAATATGAAACACAATACAATGAAATTGAAAAAGAATGAAAAATAAAAATAAAATAGCCAATGTATTCAGGTGTAATATTTATTATAGAATATTAATGCTATAACACAGGTATTAACTTAAAAAAAAAAACAAATAAGGGTTCTCTATATATATTTCATGCCAATTATAAGTTTTATTATTAAATAAACGTAGAGCGAAACGGAAGCATGCTTCTGGTTCATCTGAAGCTTTCGAGTATGAACGTAATTTTGCTCCTCCACGAGAGGATTGCCGCCAAAAGTTCTACCGATAGCCAAGGAATGAATTGGAAGGCAAAAACTTTTCCTTCGCCAAACGTAGAAATTTATGATTGTATTTATATGTCAAATTAATAAACATAGTATTGGTAATAAAAACAATGTGAAAGCGAACAAAGTGAAATTGAAAAAATAGAAATGTCAAATGTATTAAAAATTAAAAATTTACTTAATAATAATGATTTAAAAATTTTGGTGCCAATATGCCTATTAGGTTATATTTTCTTATCCAGTATTTTAATAATAAATATTGAAAGGGAGTGAATGAAAATGTCTTCCTTGAAATCCGAATTGTTGTCATTTAAGCTTAACTTGGACGTGGCCACGAGCCGCAGTCGTATTAAAGCAGAATTAGCGATAATGAAGGATGTCAAGAATGCGTTTCCATTCACGAAACTTAGAAAATGTGTAGGCTTATTTTATATATCAGAGTAATAAAATAAAAGTTTAAACAAAAATGACTGTACAAGCTAAGGGCCCCTCTAGCGGACAGCTTCCATCTCACTCTGATAGAAAAAAAATTGTTTACAGAAATTTATTAGGTTTTAATATAATATCAAATTATTTAATGTGCATGGTAAATTTCCACCTTCTTTTCAAATTTCAATCTCTCCATAGACTCTTGTAGCCTATCCTAATTATTAAATAAAATTATAGCAATTGTGAAAGAATACCGAAAAAAAAGTGGGCATACAAAAATCTTCAAATTTAAAAATAAAAAATTAAAATTATGTAAGTTACCGAAAAAAATCGGCCAAACAGAAAACAGAAAATGAAATTCCGACAGAAAATGGAATTAAGACTCGTCACAGCCATTCATGCCGCTCGATAGAAAAAAAAAATTTTCCCTCCATTCTTGCCTTTTAAATTGGAGGCAAAAAAAAAAAAAAAAAAAAAAAAAAAAAAAAAAAAAAAAAAAAAAAAAAAAAAAAAAAAAAAAAAAAAAAAAAAAAAAAAAAAAAAAAAAACAAAGAAAATGCTTTTAAGCCTGAAGAAAATGAAAAAATAGAAAATACATAGAATGCATAGAAGGAAGAAAATATTCCTTGTTTCTAAATAATGATAATTTCAATTGGAAACAGCAAAGTTTCCTCCTAAAGTCAGCAAGAGCTAGATATTCACTAGAGAAAATTTTGTACGTTCTTATTGAAGGAATTGTTAGAAAGAAAGAAAGAGAATGAAAATGCAGACGATCCAAAATGGTTAGAATAAGGTTGGAGGACTATATTATATGTTGGCGTCTGTTAATTGAAGTGACGTGGAAATGAAAATTTTAATTGGTCATTAATTATGTACGCTAGGATAGAAATGTATCTTTCCTTCTTTTTATCTGTTGTAATGATCTGTCTTGTTCTGTTCTTTCCTATTGCATATTATGTAATAATTATAAATAAGTTTATAAGGGTTATTTGTGTCGAAATTTCAAACATTTTGCAATTATCACAGAGATAAGCTTTCTTCTCTCTGTTGTTGCAAATTGTTTGATAGCCACTGCCGGGGGTAGCATTTGATCTGAGAAATTACATTTCCCATATCAACAATGCCTATATTTTAGGGTTAAAGATTCAAATTTGTAACGGCTTGGGGAGAGCTTTTGGAAGCCGCCTTGAGAGGCCCAGCCGAGGACTGTGATTTTAGATGCCGAGTGAGGCAGACGTATTAGTCAGATGGCATAAGGCCAAAGAAAAGCCGGCAGTTTGCCGTGGCATTATTATTATATCATCAAATTAACTTTGTCTAATAAATAATTAAGTACTTTATTCCAATTGTGATTACAAAATTGATTATATCATCTGTCATATTATTATTTCACGTGCACAATTAATAAACTTAAAAAGCAGAATAAACCTTTTCAATCCATCAAAATTAATAATTACTTTATTTTAATTGGTCTGAGTTAATCTCAGCATCAATAATATACTATATATATAATATTATATATATATTATATCATTATATAATATATATATATATATATTAATATAATATATATATATATATATATATATATATATATAACTAATATATATTTATTTTATATATTCTGTGTGTGCGCCGCGTGTGTGTGTGCTATTGGTTGGGTGTGTGTTAGGTGTGTGTGTGTAGGTGCGGTGTGTGTGGTGTGTGTGGCGTGAAAAACAGAATTGGGTTTAATCTTAAATCAATCAGAATATGGAACCAAAAAAAAGGTGTGTTGATTTTTTGAAAGGGGTTGTGGTGGATATAGAAGCTTAAATGAGTACTCTGTGGGGGTTGAGGGGTATTTTGAAAGGGGGGGATCATCTAAACTGCATGGGGGAGAGAGTATTCTGAATATGAGGGGAGAATGGAGGTAGTCTTTTGGGATTAATCTCGACCTGTTTTTCAAAAAGGAAAAGGAAAGGAAAATCGATATTATTTGTTGTTCAAAAAGATTAAGTTCAAATTATATTTTTGTTTCTTTATATTTTTCAGAAGAAACAGGTGTTTATATATATATATATATATATTATATATATTAATATATATAATATATATATATATATTATATACTATATTATATATATATATATATATTATATATTATATATATATATATGATATATTATATAATATATATATATATATAATATATATATATATATATTATATAATATATATATAGTATATATATATATATATATATTATTATATAATATATATATATATATATATATAGTATATATATAATATATATATAATAATATATAATATATATATATATATATATATATATAATATTATATTATATGCTTAATGACGTGATAGGAAAGAGTGTAGATTATCCTGTGTGCCTGTATCCTTAAAAAAAAAAAAAAAAAAAAAAAAAAAAACTACGATAGCTACATAAAAACTGAAATATTTTTTGGTTATAATCAGCGAACATTTGAATGGAAGGGAAATGAGAAGAATAAAATGAGGTGGTTAAATATATATAGTATAATGCGCATTTCTATATGTATATATATATATACTATATATATATTATATATATGATTATAGTATATATATATTTATACTTATATATATATATATATATATATATTATATATTATATACTATATATAATATATATAATATATATATATATATATATATATTATATTATATATAATATATTTAATATAGTTATGAATATTATATATATATATATATATATATATATTAATAGATAATAATAAATATATGATATAGTGTAGAAAATAAGTTTTCAAATTGAAATAGTAAGTTTTTTTGGAAACGAAAATAATGAAAGGATGGACGATGTTGAAAAGTCGATTGGGTCGTAGGTGTATAGAAGAGGATCAGGTTAACAGTTTTTTAGTACCAGTGATGAAGCCAGTGAGTAGTGGAATGGTAATGAAAGTAATAGAGACATCATAAAGCCAAACAACAATTATAAACAGATTAGTGGAAAGGATACAATTGCATTAAATAAGAAAGATGGTTATTCACTTACACACGTTAAGTAACCTAAAACGTAAAATAAGTTGAACCTAACTTAACATAACGTAACCTAACAACCAAACCTACCTAACCTAACCTTACCTAACTAACCTAACCTAACTACTAACCTAACCTAACCTAACCTATACCTAACCTACTAACCTAACCCAACCCAACCTACTAACCTAACCTAATTAACCTAACCTAACCTTAAAGTAACCAACTGTTGGTAAACTATTATCTTATCTCAATATATATTAATATATAGTATAAATATATATATATATATATAATAATATATATATATTTATATATATAATATAATATATATATTTATAATAATATATATATATATAATAATAATATATATATATATATATATATATAATCATATATATATATATATATATAATATAGGTATATATATATAATATAAAATATATAATATATTATATTATATATATGAATATATATATATATAATATATATAGTTATATAATATATTATATATATATATATATATATATAATTATTAATATATATAATAATATATACTATATATATATAGTATAATATATATATTACGGTATACATTAGAATTAAAAAAACGATGTTTTTCATTCACAATTAAAAAGCCATCTCGACATTCCTTCGGTCATTAAGTGTAGGAGGAGGAGGAGGAGCAATAGTAGGCAGCCTTTATTCCGAGGAGGAGGAGGAGGAGGAGGAGGAGGAGGAGAGGAGGAGGAAGGAGGAGGAAGGAGTCTGGCTGCCAGGAGAAGTACCACAATGCCAGGCGTAAGATGTTATTCAGCCGTATTATTTTAATTAATTTATTATAATTTTTAAAATTATTTTATTAAATAATTAATAAAATATTTTTTTCCTTTTCCGGCATTAAAATGTTCGCTGAATTCAAAAAATGTATTCAGTTTTTTATGAGCTTATCGTAAGTTTTTTTTAAAGAGTTACAGGTGTCAGTATTCTAAACGCCTGCCATATATATATATATAATATATATATATATATATATATATATATAATATATATATAAATATATAATATAAATAAAAAAAAAAATTTTATATATAAAACTAAAACACATATCAATAATATATATATATTATATGATTATAAGTAATATAATATAATATATGTCAGCCGTTAGTAATAACCGTCCATTATGTAATCTTAAAAACTATTAATGCTACAGTAAAACGGAATACATTGGGGAATGCTGGTCCAATTCTAGTACGGAAAATGTAAAAAAAAAAAAAAAAATAAAAAAAAAAAAAAAAATATATTATCTCAAAAACTACAATAGCTACAGCGAAAAGGAATACATTTTTGGAATCCTTGTAAAATTTCACATAGGAAAATGTAAAAAAAATAAAAAAAATAAAAAAAATTATTGTTAATAATTTAGTAATATAATTAAAAGGCCTATTAGATGGTAAAAAGGCCTATTGTTAGAGACCTTTTATTGGTTTCTCGTTAAAATAAATAGACTTTCTATTAAATTTTGCTTTTTTTTTTTTTACTAAAGAATACCCAAGGGTATACCGCCCCGATGGCAGGAGTCGGGGTCTCTCGGCCTTCCGGGGAACTACGGGGTAGGATTATTTCCCCCCCTCCGGGGAGGGTCTCCGGAACCCCCGCTCTTTGGTATTTTGGTGTCGCGGGGGTTCCTCCGCCCCTCCCCTACGGGGTATGGAAAATTCACAATAATTTTTTTTTATTATTATTATTTTTACATTTTCCTATGTGAAATTTTACCAGGATTCCAAAAATGTATTCCTTTTCGCTGTAGCTATTGTAGTTTTTGAGATATAATTTTTTTTTTTTTTTTTTTTTTTTTTTTTCCGTACTAGAATTGGACCAGCATTCCACCAATGTATTCCGTTTTACTGTAGCATTAATAGTTTTTAAGATACATATGATGGTTATACTAAACACGGCCCTATAATATATATATATATTATATATAAATA
>JABUQX010009512.1:40000-45000 GCA_015478945.1 Trachelipus rathkii | reverse complement strand
TTGAAATGAGGGATTTTATATTTTGCACATTGTTTTGCCTCCCTAGGAGGTATTTCACTCTAATACCACCTCTCTTAGTTCAACTCGCCATCCTCTCTCAAGCCTCTTCCGGAGGCTGTGAAGCCTGCTGTTCTTTTGCACTCTATTTTTTTACTCATCTTGCAAGGTAAATTTTGACTTGAGGCAAATATTTTTTCTAAATCACTTTCCTTTTGAAAAGAATTCAATTGAATAATAAATTAATTACCTTATCTGTATGGTAATCGAAGAAAGGGTATACAAAAAAGAGTTCTTGCACTCGGCGTTCACGCTAATTTCATGGAGGGCACAGCCTCCCCACTGCCCCCAGAAGTCTCATCACATACATATATATATATATATATATATATATATATATATATATATATATATATATATATATATTATATATATATATATATATATATATATATATTTTTATAGTTTTATATATATATTTAATTTTAGTTTCAGCAAAATAATAATAATAATAATAATAATAATAATAATAATAATAATAATAATAATAATAATAATAATAATAATAATAATAATAATAATAACACACACACACACACACACACAATAATAATAATAATAATAATAATAATAATAAAATATTACACACACACACACACAATAATAATAATAATAATAATAATAATAATAATAATAATACATAATAATAATAATAATAATAATAATAATAATAATAATAAATAACACCCACGCATCCACACATACTATTATTCCTAAGTCCATTTTAAGACAACGTGGAATTTTTTTAAGTAATCTTATATCTTAATCTAATAATAATAATAATAATAATAATAATAATAATAATAATAATAATAATAATAATAATAATAATAATAAAATAATAATAATAATAATAATAATAATAATAATAATAATAATATAATAATAAACAAAAATAATAATAATAATAATAATAATAATAATAATAATAATAATAATAATAATAATAATAATAATAATAATAATAATAATAATAATAATAATAATAATAATAATAATAATAATAATAATAATAAAGTTTGCAGCTCATGGGCAATGTCCTATTCTAGGAGCGGAAATTATTCTAGGTAATTGCTGCCTAGGATCCGGATGGGGATCGAACCCGGGCCTCGTGCCATCCAACTCTGTCACTCTACCGATTGCTACAAGGTAGCGGCAATATATATAAGGGCCTATATATATATATATATATATATAAGTGGAGTTATATATATATATATATATATATATATATATATATATATATATATATATATATATATATATATATATATATATATATATATATATATATATATATATATATGTATACATATATGCTAAGGATATGATTCGGGGGTGGAGGCGGTGGAAACTAGAAGGGAGGTAAAAGAGAAGCAGCAAAGTGAGGAAAATCCTCATTGAAGAATGTTCAAATCTGGAAAGAATTAATATATTTTGTAGAGAGAGGACTGTAAATTTGTTATGGAAATTGCTAAATAAGTACTTTGGGAAATTGTTTTTAATAAAGAAGAGTGTACTTCAGAGTTTGAAATTTCAAGTCTAGTAAAGGAAAATTTATTTTAACGAATCAAAATTTTAAAAATTTTAAGTATTTATTTTTATACTATTTACACATTAAATCAAAAATGAAGGATCAACATTTTTTTCGTAAGTAACTGTCTTTATTAATTTAATTATTTGAATGGAATGTAAATTTAAAAAAGAAAAAGAAAAAATTGAAACTTTAAATACTAGGAAAAGTGAAGCTGCGTTTCGCGAAGTCGTCGAGTCATAGGAAGGAAATTCATAATTCTCTTCGTTCGATACAGCAAGGGGCCAAAACCCCCTTCGTTATACATTTCTTTGTGAATGTGCGGACAAGTTTGAAAACTTATAAGCCACCAACACCACCCTGCAGGCAGGGATATGGTATTTGAATAAATATATATATATATATATATATATATATATATATATATATATATATATATATATATATATATATATATATATATATATATATATATATATATATATATATATATATATATATATATTTATATGTTTTTTTATTTATTTATTAATTAAAGATTTATTTTTAATTTATTAATTTGTTTACTTGTTAATTTTTAACTAATTTTTATAAATGTTATATATATATATATATAGAAGCAGAATATATATATATATATATATATATATATATATATATATGTATATATATTATATATATAAGAGCATATATATATATATATATATATATATATATATATATATATATATATATATATATATATATATATATATATATATATATATATATATATATATATATATTTATTATTTATTTATTTTACTTAACTTTTTTCCCGCTTGAGCGGGGTAGTGGTACGTACAGCCTCTCCCACTCACACCTCCCCTCATCTCGCCCTCACCCACCTCCTCCACCCCACTCTATCCCTCGCCAAAACCCTACCCTCTTCCTCCCTCATCCCTCCCTCCTCCAGCATCTCCTTTATTCCATCCATCCACCTCCTTCTTGGTCTCCCCCTTCCTCTCCTTCCTATCCCCTCCGCCTCCCAAACTCTCCTAACCACTCTCTGTTCCTCCATTCTCACCAGATGCCCATACCATCTTAACATTCCCTTCTCCGCTCTTCCCACCAACCCATTCCTCCAATCACATCTCTCCCTCACCACCCTATTCCTAATCCTCTCCCTTCTACTAACCCCACAAACCGCTCTCAACCCTTTCATCTCAAATACTTCCAACTTCTTCCTGGACCTGGCATTCAACCCCCATGTTTCACACCCATACAACACCGCTGGTACACAAATTTTTTCAAACATACTTATCTTAACTTTCTGTGATAAATCCCCCCCTTTCCATACTTCTCTCAGACCACTCAAAGCTCTCATTCCTTCTCCTACTCTATGTTCTATCTCCTCCTTCATCCCTCCTCCCTTACCCAAATCCATCCCTAAATATCTAAAAATCTTTACTTCTTCCAGAACTACTCGCCTCACATTCTGAACCCTCTAACCCCTCCCCTCCTCTCTTTCCTCCTCCTCAAACACTAACACTTTACTCTTACCAGGATTTATTTTAAGCCCCTTTTGTCCACACATTCTCTCAAACTCCCTCACCAAATACCTCAGCTCTTCCGCGTTCTTCGCCACTAGGGCAGTATCGTCCGCAAACAGTATCATGTTCACTTCCCTTCTATCATTCCCATTTGTCAATTCCACCCCCCTCCCCTCCCTCACCATTCCTCTGCAAACACTCTCCATAAACAAATTGAATAGCCACGGCGACATTACACACCCCTGCCTCAGTCCTCTCACCACCCCAAACATCTCACTCTCCCCTCCTAACACTCTCACACACATTCTACTATTCCTATAAAAGGCCCTAATACCTTTACCTAATTTACCCCCACTCCATTTTCCTCCAACACCCTCCACAATTCACCCCTCTTCACTCTATCATATGCTTTCTCTAAATCTAAAAAACACCCATACACTTTCCCTTTCCTCTCTATACTTTTCTCCACAAGCATCTTTAGTGTAAACACTTGGTCCACACACCCTCTTCCCTCCCTAAACCCTCCTTGTTCTTCCCTCTCACTCTCTCAATCAGTATTCTCCCATACACTTTCCCTACCACACTTAAAAGACATATACCTCTATAATTCCCACACTCCATCCTATCCCCTTTCCCCTTATACAGGGGAACCAAACAACCATCCTCCCAATCCTGTGGTACCTCACCACTCCTCCAACATATATAACCTATACAGCCATTCCTCCACCCCTATACCTCCCTTCTGTAACATTTCCATTCTCACCCCATCCAGACCTGCGGACTTCCCTTTTTTTCCTTTATTCAAAGCCCTAATAATTTCCTCCATTTGTATTTCATCCTCCCCCTCCCTCCCCAATTCACTCCCCATCCTCACCTCTTGCAAATCTTCCTCCCCTCCCCCACCCACCTCATTTAATAATCCACTAAAATACTCCCCCCACCTCTTCCTCACCCTATCCTCTCCTCCTATCCACTCCCCATCTCCTCCCTTAATCCTCTCCCCCAACCCCTCCTTCTTCTTCCTTTTTTTATTTACTTCTTTCCAGAACATCTTGCTCCCTGATTCAAAAATCTTCCGTCACCTTTCTACACCACTCATCTTTTGCTCTTCTCTTCGCCCTCTCCACCGCCCTCTTTGCTTCCACTCTAACCCTTCTATATTCCTCCCAGCTTTCCTCTCTCCTACTTCCCAACCATTTCACATAAGCCTCCTTTTTCCTTTTCACCACCTCCTTCACCTCCTCACTCCACCATTCACTCCCTTTCCTTCTGCTTACACCCACCCTTTTTACTCCACATACCCCTCTAGCCTCTTCACATACTGCCTCTTTAAATCTCATCCACTCCCCCTCCACCTCCCCAATTCCTGTCCCTCTCACGTCTCTCCACCTATCCTCCATACCTCTCCTAAACTCCCTCTTACACACTGTCTCCTCCAATTTTTCCACCTTTATCACCTCTACTCTCCTCTTTTCTCCCCTTTCCCTAACCGTCACCTCTCCTCCCACCCTTAACCTAGCAACCACCAAATAGTGATCCGATATCCCCCTCCCCGCCCCTCTAAATACATTTACATCTAGTAATCTACCTCTATCCTTCCCATTTACACACACATAATCCAGTACCGCCCTCCCCCCCGTTATCTCACTCTTCCATGTATACTTATGATTATCACTTTTTTTGAACCAAGTATTCCCCACTATCATTCTTCTTCAACACACAACCTGCAATAGACTTTCTCCACAACATCTTCCCCTACTCCCAAATGTGGTCCTATTATTCTTCCCACCCCCTCCCTTCCCACTCCTGCATTCAAATCTCCCAACACTCATTCAACTCATTCCAAAATCTTTCTCTCTCCTCCTCCCTCGCTCCAT
>JABUQX010009512.1:17500-20000 GCA_015478945.1 Trachelipus rathkii | reverse complement strand
AACAAAACATGATGGTTGAAAAGTATGTGGAGTGTTTTTTAATATAAAACTAAAAACCAAAAGGAATGAACATGAAGATGATTGATTCAAATATTTGCGAGTATGCGTGGAGTAAAGAAATAAAGGAAAAAATCTATTTGAAATAATATTAAGGGATATTGCAGAATTTTAAACATACATACAATATACTATATATATATATATATATATATATATTATATATATATATTATTTATATCTATATATATTATTATATATTATATATATATATATATAATATATATATATATATAATAATATATATATATATATTATATATATATTATAAAAAGGTAAACTTGGCTCAATTTTCCGAATTCTATTTCCTATATATATATTTAAATTAATGTAATTAATTTTTTTTACCAAACATTTTAAAAATTTACAAAGAGGAAATTGAGAAGAATTGAGTTAGAGGACAAACGTCGAAGATAGGAATACATGGGCAGCACAGATAAAATTAATTATATATAGAGCTAAGCAACGAAACTAAGTCAACATTTAGTAGCAATGAGGACACAGTAATTTGCAGAAGGGAAACGAAATAGAGAAGCATCAGAAGGAAGAGACAAGAAGAGTTAGGAAAATCTGAAAGATCCATTGGAAAGATGAAGGAAAATCTTGGAAGGCAGTTCATATGTGCTTTGTGGATTGTATATTCAGAGGAGAGCGTATTGGGATTGTGGTTTCAGTAAATAGCAAAATATTTTTATTATTTAGTCGTGCATTTAAATATTAAGAATTTAATTAAAATTTATATTATTTTTTTATCATATTTGAGATGGAGGAGCAACATATTTTTCGGCATCAATTTCTTTTTACTTATTTTGATGAATTATTAATTATATTAAACAGAAAATTTAAAAAGAAAACTTGAAACTTTAAATTATGAAGTGTGAGCTCGTTTCCGATGTCAGTCGAGTCATTAAGAATTTTTTAAATTCTCTCGTTTGTGAATTTTCAAATTCTCTTTCACTGTGGCAAGGTTTCGGAATTCTTGCTATACAGTTAATCTTTTTCGGGTGAATGTGATATAGCGTAATCCATTAATAATATCGTGATAGTGTAATAATTTAATAATGTTTTAATAACAAAATAGTGGTGAATAATTTTCAAATCAGTGAATTAGGTATAGGCGTAAAAATTAATTTTATTAAGTGAATAAGTTTTTTGGGGGGTTTGGGGGGGAACCAATTTTTTTAAAATACAGTTGAATATAGTGGGTTAGCGTAAAATATTAATTAAAGTGTATAGCATAATATAATATTTAAAATATAGTAAATAGTAGAGATTATTAGTGAAATATATGTAAAATTTTTGTTAAATATAGTTTTAAAAATAATTATAATAATGATATTAATAATTGTATTGTATTATTATTTTTTAATATATGTATTCTAAATAGTCTGTAGGTATTATTTGTATATGTATATATGATATTTTTTTTTAATATTTTATATTATTTATTAAAAAGCGCCGGAGCTAGTGTTAGAGACTCACCTAAAAAGTGAGGGTCCAAGTTCGCACTGGTCGGAGTGGGGATATCGAGCAATTCTCTCTTAGGCTTTGCTTCGTCCTGCTGGACGTTAATCGAGTACACCCCCCTCCTTGATTAGGGCTCTGCCCGTGAGCGGTTGTGTTTATCTTCTGTAAAAAAAAAAAAAAAAAAAAAAAAAAAGTTTAAAGTTGCCACAGCAACGAAACACGTTTCAATGGAAAAAAGGATATGCTACGAAAGCGTGAAGCCCGGACTCCAAATCCATTTACCAGATAAGGCACCTATGGAGTTATCAGAGAAATGACTTGAAAAGAGAAATTTATAGTAGACATTTCTTATAATATCTTAGAATGAACTGGATGAAGGGGAGCAACTAGATAGATTATTGAAAAGTGGTGCCTCAAAGAACAGATTCAGTACAATGGGTTTTAAACTCGGAAGTGACAGTAATTTTTGAAGGTAGCATTAAGAAGTCATAAATAAACAACTATTTAAGAATTTTCGTCTAAAGGAAAAAAATAGAATAGAGATAGAACTGGATATAGTGATCAGAAGATGATCTCAGGATCTCAGAGGAGTAAGAGAGCAGAAATATAGGATGAATTGCTGAAAGATATCAAAAAATCTAACATGGTGTATATATCTGTAATGCGATCAGAGAACCGTATTGGGAGCTGCACTTATTTTCATCGATAGAAAATTGATAAGAGAGTTTATTGACAGCAACGTGAATCCTACAAAAAAAAAAAAAAAAAAAACTGCTAGTTGATGTGAACACACACCACACACAACACACACACACACACAGCACACACACACACACACACATCACACACACAACACACACACACACACACAAAACACCACACACACAACACACACACACACCACATATGGTAAAAATATATATATATATATATATATATATATATATATATATATATATAAATATTATATATATAT
>JABUQX010009512.1:10000-12500 GCA_015478945.1 Trachelipus rathkii | reverse complement strand
TAACTTCGAAGTTCTGTGGCTTGAAGTCTTTCTTCCTCCTACTACCATTATAATAGGTTCCTGCTACTGCTTCTTTAAATGAGCAGATTTCGAGTTCTTTTTGAATATTTTACTACTTATCACGAGCCTTTTATGTTTTCTCATTCAAATTGCTGAGATCCTTTACTTAGTTGTTGGGGCTCCCATCATACTGATGCAGGAGGCGATATCGTTCAGTATTCTCAACGACCTGAAACAATTGATAAGGAAATTTACATTTATCCTGAAATGCCCAAACCAATTCTTGAATATGTTTGACTTTTGCTTCAACACTACTCCTCAATATAAATACACTGTTTACCTTTCTATCGGTAACTCTGACCACAATTTTGTAGTTCTTAATTATAACTCTTTCTATCGTGCTTAAATCTAGCAAATTGGGGTTTTTAATTCGCCTCTAAGCTAACTACCCATGGAATAAGTACCTTTTGACTTTAAAGTTGTTTCGGTGTCTTCCGAAACGGTTGGAACTGCAACCTTTGATTGGATAGGCAAGTTCACTCCCTTTTCAATTATATATTTTTAACTCAAATTCCATGGATTGATGGCACTTGTTGTCGTGCCGTTCAGAATAGAGACAATGCAAGGATACTATTCATCAAACAAAGCGTACTTTTACTAAAATAAAGTTCGCTGATATCTGTGGTCCTCCTACTACTAAAAAGTTCTGTCACTTGCTAAGAAATATTTCCAACAACTTCGGTAAATCAACTTTTCTCTTTTTCTAACAAATCTGCTTTAAACGCAAATTTTCTTCCTCTTCATTTATCAGTCTAATTATATCTTGGAGGATTCTGCTATTTCCCATATACTTCTTCTCCTCTCAGGTGTCCACTATATTTGCTTGGGATCTCAAATGATCTGGAGCTTGGCATTCTAATATCTATGAACATTATGAAACTTAATTGCCCGTAAGGCATTCTTCCCAGTGTTTTGGGTGAGAATTCTTTCGACCTGTGGTCAACCCTTGTTCAACCCACCATTCTCTATGTCTTTATACTAATACTTTTACTCTTTGTTGGAAGTGGGCGAATGTTTAACCTAATATCAAGGATTGCATCTACTCTGAACCTTCCATATTGTTTTTGGTATATTGGATTGAAAGTCAATATATCTTACAAGTAGGCATAACTCCCATCCTATTTACATCAAATAAAAGGTAAGATGCAACTTTCGAAGAGCTCTAAATCGTCGGTTTTGAGCGTTTTCTGTGTCCTCATCGGCTTCTTATATTCGTATTTGAAAAACATGGTTTCAATATTTTTAATAAATTTCAACAACACTTTGCCGAAATGACTTGAAAATTTAATTATACAAAGATGGGAAATTTATCTAAAATCTAAGATGAATTTTTGATATCTACTTTACAAACAAAGATATCGCCATATCCAACAAGAGGAAATTTTTTGTCTTAAATTAGAAATTGCCTAATATTTTCATAATAATCCGATTAATTTGAAATTTTCCCAACATAGGATGAGATTGAACGAAATTTATTGTAATTTTTTTTTATTAAATTTTGTTTTTTAATTTTTTTAACTTGTATATATATATATATATATATATATATATATATATATATATAGTTGTATAACTAGATAAGGAGATATATAATATATTTTTATATATATAATATATATATATATATAATAGTATGTGTGTGATATATAAAAATTTGTATAACTAGATAAGGAGTAGTAGCAATACTACTACTACTACTACTACTACTTACACTACTACTACACTACTATACTAACTACTACTACTACTACTACTACTAATAATAATAATAATAATAATAATAATAATAATAATAATAATAATAATAATAATAATAATAATAATAATAATAATAATAATAATAATAATAATAATAATAATAATTTAAAGCGCTCTGACCGTGAGTGGTGGTTAATAATAATAATAATAATGATAACAATAAAAATAATAATAATAATATAATAATAAATCATATAAAACAATATAATAAATAATAATAATAATAATGATAATAATAATAATAATAATAATACAATAATAATCAAAGCCTCTAGGTAAATTCAAATATAGCAATTTTCGTGTTTTTTAACTAAATAATGTATTTTTTTTCTTTTTTATATAAGCTTGGTGTATTTTTAATTTCACATTTATAATGCAAATATTCAACTTCATTCCAAGAATACTTTAAAGCTATGGAGGAAAATTTGACAATTTAGAAAGGCAAATAGATTCCTATATTAAAAAATGATGAAAAAGTTACAATCATTTTACAAATATCCTTAAAAATTTAAATGTCTATTATACCCTTATTCTTAACGATATATATATATATATATAATATAATATATATATATATATATATATTTATTTATATTCTATATAATAAAATATATATATATATATCTAATATATATATATATATATATATATATATATATATATATATATATATATAGGGTCC
>JABUQX010009512.1:0-2500 GCA_015478945.1 Trachelipus rathkii | reverse complement strand
CAGGGCAAACCTGTTATATAATCCTGGTGGAAAAATGCCGAAATAATTGTTTTTTCTTTATTTTGTATCGTATCAAGGTACACCGAGGTGCTCGTACCGAAATGCCTGGGCCAATGGGATAGAGTCAGTTAGAAAATATAGATCGGAGAGCCAACGATCTAACGCTATCTCGGTCCTAAAATGATACTGGTAATGATAAATTAAATTAAAAGTATTTTAAAAGCAATTAAATTTTGAACTGTGAAATATCTTAATGTGTGTTCATGTAAAATAGTCATTAGACATAATTAATAAAGAAATAAATAAAGGAACGTTTCACTATTCCAAAACTATTTTATTATTTGCTATATCAAAGTGATCTCTTAAATAGGGCCAATTAATCATTATAAAGATCAGTCTTTGTTCATAGTTTTGGTGGACCCCAGTACAGTGACAAAAAACCCCCCTTGCTGATCTAGGGGGCGCATAACAAGAAAAAAAAGTGGTGATTGTCAAAGTGAAAAGTGCCAATAAACAAATATAGTGCTAAGTGAAGCGACCCATATACTGTGAAAATTTTTTTGGTAACAAAATAAAGTCTTAGTGCGTTGGTACATAGCTCTCATAAACTTTATTACATAACGATTAGCGTGAAGAATCCCGTTATTTTAAAAGTCGCTAGTCTTGTGAAAAAGAGCTCCATTTTCAAATAATATCACCGGCAAAAAAAAAAAAAAAAAAAAAAAAGAAAATAAAGAAACGGTCAGAAGAGAATTTAACATGCCTAGCCATAAAAAAAGATCTCCCCGATTTAAGACCGGGAGGGGTAGGGGAAAGTCAAGTACTACAGCAAAAGCATCTGCAGTTTCCCCCTCGTCCCCCAAATCTCCAATTCGAAGAGAAGAAAATTCGAACTCGGATGGAGAGGGAAGTCAGGACCTTCATACCCCGCTACGAGCAAGATCTGTTACCCCCACAGTCTCCCCCTCGTTGGGGGGGACTCCAAAGACCAGTCTGCCTATTGGCGCTATTCCAAAGTTAGATTTGCGTAATATGATGACTTGGTTACACACTACGATTACCGTTTTCAAACTTAATGGAGTGGATGATCCTAAAGAACGCGTAAGAATATTGGCTTCAGTCCTTCCCCATGATATTGTAGCAACCATCAAATTTCCCTTGGGGGAGATTGCTTTCAAAAGTTAATTGCCTCGATCGAGGAAGCTTACGCTCCCAACCTGAGAAGCAGTTAGTGAGAATTTTTCAAAAGGAGAAAAAAGAAGAACTGCCTTCAGTTTACTTGGCAAGAGTCCGTGATGTTATGGGAAGAATAGGATTTGATCTGCTTGCGGAAAACAGTGTTCCTTTTGTTCATGAATTGTTTATTAATGAGCTTCCATCTCGCATACAAGAAAGTTTAATGACTCTGGCAGACGATAGCAGTCTTGAAAAAATTACAAAAGTAGCAGATAACTTATATAAGAACTTTTATAGAATGGACTACAAACTCCCACACGAGAGACGGGGGAGAGAATATTGGGGGCGGTCAATTTATCTCAAGGAGAAAGTCCCGACCCAAGAGAGCGCTCCAATATGGAGAGAGTCGAATTATCACAACAACAACAACTGCCTCTATATTTTCAGAAGAGGCTAAAGTGAACAAAAAGTCTTCGAGAGATTGAAAGGCTTCTTCTCATAGTCTGTCACGAAAGCGCTGGTACTGAGTGCGGCCGCTGCTCAACAGGCGACTCGTACAGAAGAACATACCTCTTTTAAAATATGAAGAGAATGCCTCCTTAGAGATCGTAAATCATAGGCAACACTGTAAATGCTGAGTTACTCGGCGAGTTATGTAAACCACACTCCAGATTTCTCCATAGGAAGTTACACCTGTCATTCGGAATTTTGTCCTATGTATTCTTTGGTATTCCCGCCAAATGGAGAAAGTCAGCAAGTCCATGAGTCACATCCCAAAGAAGGCAGGGAAACGCATCAGATCCCCCCTCGAACAGGAGTTAGAGGGGGAGGTGAATATTGTAAATGAAAATGGTCGTATTTTTAATTATGGGGATTCTGCTATAGTAAATAATTTGCATGCGTCTAATAGTAGGTTGAATAATAATATTAATCTGAATAATATAAGGTATTGTTTTGGTATTTCTAATGGGTAGTTTAATAATAATATCTATAATAATAATTAAATAATAATAATAATAATAATAATAATAATAATAATATAATAATAAATAATATAATAATAATAATAATAATAAATCTTAATAAAATAAATAATAATAATAATAATACTGTACGTTTGAGTAATTTTAAGAGTAACGAGCAAGGTGCTCACTGGCATGTACAAGGAGGTCATCCTTCTTCCAATGAAGCTCTGGGTATTCCCACTATTGACAAGAGTATCGATGTGACCCATACGATACCCACGCTGGCTTATAGCGGCTCACAAAATATATTAATTACGGATGTGACATATAGAGAAAATCAGGTCATAAATAATGTGTCT
>JABUQX010009511.1:20000-45000 GCA_015478945.1 Trachelipus rathkii | reverse complement strand
ATGATGGCCCCCTTATTACGTTTTGTTCTTCTCAGTGAATGTTAATATTATGGGAAAATATTATCAAAGGTATTATTTTGTTTAAGAGTTATTCTAGTTGTCTGGTTTTATTTAATTTATTTTCCTTTAAATTTTATGTTATAGATTTATGCTCTTTTCCAAGTACTTCTGGGTAATAAAGTAATTTATTATTACCAGAAGTACTAAAAGTTCTGTCTTTAGGTATGAGATGAATTTATTTGATTTGATGCTGTTATCTCAGTGCTTTCTTTCTTTGACCCAGCTTGAGGGGAATGCAATTAGACCGAAGGAATTGGGTGGATTTTAATTTACTTTCTCTTTTGATATGATTCTGTGACATGATATAATATATATATTGATATATATTATAGATATATATATATATATATATATAGACAAGGAATTGGGTGGATTTAATTTACTTTTCTGTTTTGTCCCCTTCTTGATATGATATATATATAATGCGGCTGCCTTGAGCTGGCTGTTTAAGAATGGGGAAGTAAAATGGAAAAACATTGATAGGCATACCGGAGAAGCTAAAAATCTTCAAGACCCTCTATTTAGACTACAAACATTTTATTTAAAAGGCTTGGGATAAAGAATTGGTCAAATTACGTAAATAGTTGAAACTAATTTATGAATTTATTCAATTTTTTATTAAAATAAATAAATTATTTTCAAAATGAAATTAACATATCGTTCAACCCCCTAGGAAGAGCTTGTCAGTCACTATGCTTATTTTAAAATGGCTCTTTTGAAATGAAACATTTTTTTCGATTTTAATTGACATGGAATTTTTTTTTTTTTTTTTTTTTAAACTCATGAATAAATATGACGGTAAATAAAATGTACTTTTATTCGCGTTTTTCGTTTAAAAATATACGATATTGTTTATTCGGAGCCTTGGTTTCAATTTTGACCAAATAAATAAGTCTCTTACAGGTGCCTTACTTAATAATAAAGTGCTCGATTCTTTTATTTTTAATAGATAATACCATTATGACATGATTAGTGACCTATTTTAAGTAGTTAGATCAGACATTTCATAGTTCCAATAATATTGAATATCCAAGAACTAGAGGTTTTAAAAATAAAACAGGAATTTCAGAGATGGGCCTAAATAAACAACAGCCAAACTGATAATGTGGCCAGAATTACTTCCAAACCTAGTTCACAACAGTAAGTAGATGAAATTAAAGTTACTCGGAAGGTTTAGGAAAATTTATTTGATCTTGTTAAACAAAACTGAAGCAGATCAACACAATTCACCAAATGCCAAATATACAAACGTAAAATAGCTCATCTGATTTAGTAGCCATTTTCTGTTCAAAAAACAGTATTCAGAGTCAATAAGCTGGATCGGAAATTAAATTTAATTGAGATAATCTCAAAAAGCAAGATACGGAAAACGAGTGAAGAATGGATTAAAAAGGAAAGATTTTGCCTCAAACAAGTCGGTTACAATTCCAACTTGGAGATGGGGATAAATGTTCCAGTCTTCGAAATATAAATTCTAAAAATCTCATAAAATAATCAAGAATTAATATAATCTAGTGCTTTACTCCAACAATAATTTAATGAATTATATCAACTGATCATAAACATATTTGCAATCAAATAAAGATATAGTAAACTCTTTGTGGCTTGCTTTTCAATTTTAGTATAAAAAACAGTTACAAACCGGCACCCTATATATATATATATAATATATATATACTATATATATATATATATATTATATATATATATTATAGGAACTTATCCTTTCTAAAAAGGTTACGTTACCGATATATAGTGAGCGAACGAATGTAATCGATTTTTTTTCGATTATTTCAAGGCAATCGTGCGTTAAGGTTGCCAATAAGTTTTGTTTTTTTTTTAACGGAGGAATTACCAAGGATTAAATCCGCAGAAGATAGAAAGAGTCAGGGTCTCTCGGCCTCAGCGGGGGACGACGGGGGGGGACTTCGTCACCCCTCTGTCCCACCGTCGGCTCGAGCCACTTAAAAAAATAAATAATTTTTTTTTTTAAATTAACATAAAAAATTACAACATGATAAAATAAAGCAACATGTGGCACTATTCGCTCGTGTCCTATTGGAGTTTATAGCTAAAACACGTAACACTGCTGGGGCTGCGCACAAGTAGGATCTGCGGATTTGCGGTATCGTGACTTTTTTATTGTAACTCTCTTTTAAAGGATAAGGTGCCTATATATATATATATATATATATATATATATATATATATATATATATATATATATATATATATATATATATATATATATATATATATATATAATTTATTTTGCAATTAATTTATTCAATATTAAAACTACTTCATTTATCACATTCAGTTTTACGAACTACCAAATTTGGAAACTATATTAGACTGAAGGACTTTTGATTTTAAACTATAGTGGTAATGCTTACAATAATTTCAAATTAATTTTAGAAATTTTATATTGTTAAAATTTGGCCAAGTCTATCGAATGGCATGTAAGGATCTTAATGGACGGCACAAAAAATGTTAATTTCTCAGATTTATAGAGACTTTATGACTATTATTTACTAGCTTTTATTTTCCGTTAACATGGCCGATGGAGGTAAGCAATTGCCTAAAATAACTTTTAAACAATGCTCTAATGTTCAAAATTTTTTGCTCTTTAGTTAACCTTCTTTAAGAGTTTTTGTCTCGTACACAAAATCTATCAAATAATGGCAAATTTCACGGCATTAGTCGAGATGGGAACAAAAAGTGGGGACAAACAACACCGTTTAGTAGGAGTAACTAAATAAACTTATGTGAGTCAACGCGTTACAAAACGGTGGAATTCTTTGTCGTACAATGCAAGAATAAGAACCAGATCCGAATGCGTATGTCTAGCAATTAATCAAGGATGATGGTAAAGTTAAGCCTGGTGATTTTTTCTAAACTTGTTTACGGATTAATAATTATAAAATCGAGTACTTAATGAATTGAAGGTATATACACCTTCACGGCAACTACAGAATAACAATCCTCGTCTCACAAAATACAATTGACGTAATGACTCTCAATTTCAGCATCAGCTTTGTACGCGGAGTACAGAAGTTGCAAATTTCAAATATTGAAGTAACCGTTTTTTTTTATTAATATGATAGCATACTTTTTACTTTGACATATATAGTATAATATATATATATTTATATATATATATATATAATAATATAGTATATATATATATAGTATATATATATAATATATATATATATATATATATATATATATTTTATATTATATTATTAGTATAATTGGCGGTAAAACAGAAATTTCTATCAGAAAATAAAAAAGAAAGTTAAAAATATCAGGAAAGGCATTAAAGAGAAAGAGAAGAATGCGGAAAATCTCTTTCCTGGTTCAGTATACAGCTATTGCGTTCTGTTGAGCATTATTATATTCTATAGCATTGGCTTAGAACAGAAAGTTACAATCATTCATATTAAATAGTTTTATCCTTACAAGAAAGTGATGAGGATTATTGGGAATAAAGTTGAATAACCCCCTGAATGGATTCCAGAAAGAAAGCAACTATTTTTGTAACCTCTTCCAGGAACAAAGGAAATAAGTCTTACATCTACGAGCTCTTGAAGTTAAACCTGGTAAGCTTTAGATTATAACCGCCAATAGATTCCCTTGAAACGGAAGTTATTACAGCATTGATTAAATGATCGTTATCCCTACAAGTGGGAGGAGATTATGAAATCGAAGTTGAAAACCCAGGAATGGATTCCAAAGAATGCAACTAAGTGCCTCCTTCCAGTGCAAAGAAGAAAGGGCGAGAAAAGATATAATGAACAGAAAATTGGCAGCAGCACTCGACAAGTGTCAAGTAAATAAAAGAGAGGCAGTCCATCTACTTAATGCAATTTTTAGAAGCAGTACATTTAAATCCTGCTGATTATGTCATAAACAGAACATTTTTCAGAATACAACGAAATCTTATCGCAGGCAGACACTGCTAATTTAATTAAAAGCAAGTTTTTAGAATTAAACTCTGAAGCTGTTACTTTTCATTGGGATACCAAACTCACAGAAAGTACCTGAAGTGAAAAGGTAGAACGGCTAGCGATTATAGATAGCATCCGCAATGGAATGGAAAAGCTTTTAGCAGTTCCACATATTCCAGAAGCCACAGGCTTGGAAATATGTTCTACAGTGATAGACGTCATTGAACAATGGAATTTAAAAGTAACAGCTCAAGCATTAGTTTTCGACACTACAGCAGTAAACACAGGAAGAATAAATGAAGCGGCCATTCTCATAGAAATGAAATTGAACAAACACCTACTATTTATGGGATGCCGGCATCATATTGGTGAAATATTTCCCTCTTCAACTGGTTCTGATATTCATTTATTTAGAAAATTTTAAAAAAGTTGGCCCATAATTAAAAAAGAAAAATTCACTAATGGATTACAATACATTAAAGCAGCCATAAATGAAGTTAATGTTAAAAATTTAATAGATTTTTGTCTTTTAAAATTATCTGAAAAGTGGCCCCGTGATGATTATAAGGAATTTTTGGAGTTAATTTTATTCTTGGGACACCACAATCAATGCAACGTCAAGAAACCTGGAGCTTCTCATCAAGCGAGATGGATGGCGAAAGGAATTTACTCATTAAAAATTTACTAATTTCGTGAGCAATTCCCACTTGAACCAGATGAGTCTGACGCGCTGCTAGAGATAATTACTTTTATGGTAAAGGGTTTAATTCGAGAGAGAGAGACGAGAGAGAGAAGAGAGAGAGAGAGAGAGAGAAAGTGGGAGGAGCTGGGGGAAGGGGTATAGATGAGATGAGAGAGAGAGAGAGAGAAGAGAGAAGAGAGAGAGATTAACGAATATTATGACGGTTTTCATAGAAATAACCGAATATTATTAACGGTATAAATTATTATCCTTTATCTAATTATTAGTAGTAATTACTATTCTTATTATTATATTATTATTAATTATTGCTATTTACCTAACACTATAATAAACATTTTTATTACTATTATTGTTGTTATTATTTTGTATTGTTGTGATTATTTTTCTCTCTTTATTTGAAATTATATAAACACACACACACACTATTTTCATTTTATTATTATTATTATTAAATTGAGTATTAATTATTATTATTCATTATTATTATTAGTATCTATTTATTATCATATATTATTAATTATTATTATCCATTATATTATTATTTTATTATTATTATTATTATTATCTATTATATTATTATGTATTATTATTATTATTGATTATTATTATTATTACTTTATTATTTACCTATCACAATATAATAATAGTTTGTCATTATTTTATTTATATATTATTATATTATTATTATTATTATATATTATTATATTATTTAATTATCATTAATTATTATCTATTATTATTATTATTATTCATTATCTTTATTATTATTTATTATAGTTTTATTTTAGCTTCAAATTCACGAAATGTTTTCTTCTTTTATTTCCATTTAATTTTCTTATACTATTCTAGAAAATAATTTACGAAAGAAACGTATTGAGGCATATTTATACTTTATTAAGTTCTGAACCAGATTTTTCGTCCGTAAACCTCCGACATCTTAGAGTTTCGATTCTAACAATTGAATGAATACTTTTAACAGTTAAGCTTATACAATTATGTAAATTTTCGGTAGCATTCATTTTAATATTTAATCTAAGGAACAATTAGTTAAACTTTATGTTAATGTCTGTTTTGTGATATTTGTGTAATAAGCTTTAGCTATTTTTAGTTTTTGTGCTTCGCAGGAGGAGTGTAAAATTTTAAATGACTTTGATATATCAAGTACAGTTGTTTTGTTATGCTCAGTGAATAAAATGTTACGGTGAAAGTAACTTAACGGCTCCACGAAACGGAGGCTCGGATCAAAAAAAATTTCCACGGTAGCTATCGAATAGATAAATAATGTTCTTAGGGATGAATAAATTTTTTTCTATGGGGATGGACTGACCTGAACTGAACTGACCTAACCTTAACCTAACTACATCTCATTTGGCCCCTACAAGAACATGAAAAAAAATTTATTTTACCCCTAGAACATCTGTTTATATATCATAGAGTCTACCAGTGAAATTTTTTTTTATCCGACCTCCCGTTACGTGTAGCCGTTAAGTAACTTTGTACTAAATGGTCATATATTTTACTGGGTTTAAAGCGGTGCTGGTATGCTTTAAACCCAGTAAAATATATGAACATTTATCACTGAGCATAACAAGACAACTGTACCTGAATAATCAAAGTCCATTTAAAATTTTAACACTCTCATGCGAAGCGCAATATAAAATAGCTGAGCTTACTAACATAAGCACATAATTATAAACCAAGACATTAACATAAAAGTTTATGTATTTATCAGTCAGATTAAATATAATATGAAATGCTACTTAAAATTTTAATAATTATATTCTCTAAACTTGTGTTAAATAATTCCTTCATTTGTTAGAATTGAAACTCTGATGTCCGAGGTTTACGGACGAAACGGATCAGGAACTAATAAATGTAAACATGCCTCATACTTTCTTTGTAAATTATTTTCTAGAATAGTTTTAGGAGAAAAATTAAAATGGAAATTAGAAAGAAAACATTTCGTGAATTGGAAGCTAAAGTAAACTTATATTAAAACAAAAGCTGATATGGAATTTATAAATATTATATTTATTATTATTATTATTATATTATTATTAAATTATTCATTATTATAATTATTATTTATTATTATTATTATTATTATTATATTATTATTATTATTATTATTATTATTATTATTATTATTATTATTATTATTATTATTATTATATTATTATTATTATAACTTGCGTTCTTTTCTTGGTTTTTCTGTACTCAAAAGTCTCACGAGAATGAGATGAAAGGAATGAACAGTAAAAAGGAATTAAAAGGATAAGTAGGCCTAGGCCTACTTACAAAAAATCCGTTAAAGGAATAAAATGAAAAGAAACAAAAAAATGTGGAAAAAAAAATTAGAAGTTGTGATAGAGTATTTCAAGCACATGCTCTAAAAAAGCATTGTATTCAGTCTTTAAACTACGGAGAATTTACGTACACATACACCAGGCCTTTATAATATTATAATATATTATATCATATATATATATATTATATAATAAATAATATAATAAATATTAATATATATATATATATATATATAATATATAGTATATATAATATATTATATATAAATATATTATATATATATATAATCACGGTTATTATATGTAGGGTAGGCCGGGTAGGTAACTCCTACCCAAATTTTTAGGTTTTTAAATAATTGAAATTAACTTGTAAAAGTAATCTAAAATTATTAAAATCTTAATATAAACAAGTTAAAAAAAGAAGGCTATTTTTCCATCATAAATTAACAAAGAAAAACAACCACAATAATAATAGCTAAATAATATTGACTTCATTTAGAAATTATCGGCTCTACTCTGTCTTAGGAGTAACAAATCTAAGCACCGCGCGACGAATGACGTCATTTTTTACGTCAACTTATAAGGAAGCGGGCTAGTCTGTCCTACATATAATAATCGATAAAATAATCTTTCTCTTTCCGTAAATATTATCGAAATATGTGGGCGTGGCTGTGGTAGTTTCTTTGAAATTTTTGTATAGAATGGGTCTGATTGTTTCTGATATTGAATAATTAATTTCATATAACTAGTTTTAAGTGGGATTTAGCATTATATACATAAATTAAGTGAAATATGGATAATGGAGTAAGTGTAGATTTTATCTTAAAGAAAAAACGCTTTAAAACTTATCTATAAAACCACAGCTTTATTTTTTAAAAAAATGATAGGCTAAGAAATTACTCAATTGGAATACGTGATTTAAAATTAAGTATTTGGTAATAATAATGTAAACAACGCTTTCTCATACAATAAATAGGTACGTATTATAATCATTAAAATATGTTTTCGATGTTTTCGTTAGCTATATATATATATAATATATATATATATATATATATATATAATATATATATAGTATAATATAATATACTATTATACATATATATATTATATATATTCTATATAATATATATCATATTATATAAACTCTGCTACCAAGTGTATTATTCCGGTACGCCACTGAATCATATAATTATATATATTATATATATTATATATATATATTATATATAATAATACTATATATATAGTATATATATATATATAGTAAATATATATACTATATATATATATATTGCGGGGGCCGAGCACAGGAATTTTCACAGAGCACCGTACCGATGCGGTGCGTTGACATCCCTAATATATATATATATAAATATATATATATACTATATTAGGTATATATATATAGTATATATTATATATAATAATATATATATATATATAAATATATATATATATATTATATATATACTAGTATATATATATATATATATATATTTAATCATACTATTATATATATATATAATATAATAATATATATATATATATATATACTAATATATATATATATATATAAATGATATATAATATATATATATATAATATATATATTTATATATATATATTAATATATATTATATAATATATTAATATATAATATATATATATATATATTAACATTCATATAATATATATATATATAATATACTATTATACTATATATTTATCATATAATTATATATAATATATATATATAATTATATTATTTATTACTATAATAATTAAATCTATATATATATATATATATAATATATACTATATATATACTATATTGAAAGTATTAATTTATATTTTAAAAAATATTTAAATAAAAAATAAAAAATTATACTATAATATATATACAATAATATTATATATATATATATATATATATATATATACTATATATATATATATAATTATATATAATAATATATATATAATATATATATAATATATATAAATATACTATATATATACTATATATATATATATATATATTTATATATATTATTATATATATTAATATCTATAACTAAATATATTATATATATTATTATATAATAATTATATATAATATATATATATATATATATAATATATATATAATAAATACTTATATATATTATATATATATATATATCAGAGGTGGGCATTCCGCAATTGAGTCCGCTAGCCCGCTAGTCCGCTCCGAGCGCGACTACCAGAAAAGGGCGGACTAGCGGAGGTGCGGAGTCGTCAGAAAATTAGCGGACTTGCACGTCGTGCGGATCAAAAAAATTTTCCGCTCTTTTGTTCCGCACCTTTTGAAAAATGAAGTATAGTTTCTTATTAAGATTCTTATTTTTGATATAAAGAAATATATTTTTATTTTAATTTTATAACTAATTATATATACTTTTAGTCTAAGACATTTTTTTTTTAATAATATAAATCTGCAAGGTTTATGAAGTATTTTAATGGACCAAGTTTAATACATAAATAAGATTTAAATTGATTTTATAGACTGAATGCTATTACCCTCATCTATATCTTTAATTAATTAATATTATTACTATAATAACTAGCCAATATCTAAATCAATTCTGTGTAAAACCAAATTATATAATAATATATATATATATATATATATATATATATAATATTATATATAATATACTATAGATATAATATATATATATATACTAATATATATATATATATATATATATGATATATATATATAATATATAATAATAAAATATATATATATATATATATACTAATATATATATATATATATATAATATATCATTATATAATATACTATATATATATATATATATATATATTTATATATATATATATATCATATATATTACAGTATATTTACGAACTGATACGTAGCATTAGCATCGACTCTGCAGGCGTCGAGCTTTCATGATTCAACTAAAGTCCTTGGACGAAATAGACCTTTCTTATGGGTGGAACAGGGTGTCAAAAATATTTCAGAAGGGAGGCAGAATGAATTATAGGTGAGGACCTTTAATTAGCAATGCGGCTGCTGGAAGCGAACTACACCAGCACTCCTCTCAACCAAAGGACTATCTTTCCTTTCAGCTACGACAGAAATTTGTTGAAATTGTTATAAATCATAATACACCTCTCCCTAGTTTCTGCTGCCGTAAGCGAATATAGTATTGGTGGTCGAATTCCTTGAGGGCAAAGAGGCTCAACCGTAACTGCTTTGTAATTTTGAAGCAGCTCATCTTTCTTGACAAGGTAATCTGGATTCTTGTCTTTTGAAGAAGATATTGAGGAGGAAGAAGGACAATCTTGAGATTTTGTAAATACTCATTCATTTTTTCATATAATATTACAAATAAATTTTTTGTTAGGATATATACTATTAGTATTTAATATTAAAACTTTTGTGAAGTGCACATTAATTAGAGGAAGACGTGCGGGCACGTGCGCCGTGCGGACTTGCGATTGGGAGGTTTGTGGGTGCTGAATAGGTGCCGGAGGAGCGCTGAGGCGACTACGTTTTCTCAGGTGCGGAGTGCGCTAGCGGACACCCCTAATGCAGCGGGTGCCACGTCTGATATACAAAATAGTATATAATATAATCTATATATATATATAGTAATAAATATTATCATATATAAATATTATATATAATATATATATATTAATACATATATAATATAGTATATATATATATATATATATTAAAAAATAAATATCATATAATATATATATATATAATATATAATTTAAATATATAATAATATATATAATATATACTATATGTATATATATATATATATAGATAATATACGATATATAAAGTATATATATATACTATTATATATATATATAATTATATAACTACAAAATTACTTAACTACCTTGCGTAGGTACCATACTTTACAAATACAATAGCAAGAATACAAATGGTACAATAGATATCTGTTATGATTAAACACTTGTCTCCAGAATCCAGTTCTTAAAGGTGTCTAAAAATTAATGTTAAAAAAGTATGGCGATCAAATATAATCACAGAATACCATATTCTAAAAATATCTAATTACGAGAAGTTCTAATGTTAGACTTAATGTTAGTCTTATCTATACTTTGCAAGATTTTCTTGAATTATCAAGACAATTCTTATATATTTGAGGCTATCAAATAAATATAAAAAATTTAAAAAAAAAAACATAAAAATATAAATAAATATAAAATATAATAAATGTAAAATAAATATAATATATAATGTTTTAGGATTTTTTTTTCAGTTAAAGATATAATTAATTCATCGTTAAACAATAAATTAAGGTTGCAAATATTTATTACTATTCTTCATCTATATTATTATTAATTATTATTATTATTATTATTTATTATTATTATATTATTAATTATTATTATTATTTATTATTACTTATATTGATTCATTATATTATTACTATTATTATTATTGGTTTATTATTATTATATTATATTACATTATTATTATTATTATTATTATTTTTATTATTATTGAATATTATTAGAATTAGAATGTAGATATATAATATTATTAACATTATTATTATTATTATTATTATTATTATTATTATTATTATTATTTATTATTATTATTATATATTATTATTATTATTATTATTATTATTATTATTATTATTATTATTATTATTATTATTATTATTATTATTCATTATTATTATTATTATTATTATTTATTATTATTATTATTATTATTATTTATTTTATTATTTTATTATTATCTATTTATTATGTATTATTATTATTCTTATTATATTATTATTATTAATATTATTATTATTATTATTATTATTATTATTATTATTATATATTATTATTATTATTATTATCATTATTATTATTATTAGTAATATGTATTTCAAAGTATGCAATTAAACAATGAAAAATAGAAATAATAATAATAATATAATTTTTCTTTAATAAACAACTTTAGTGACAATATCTTTAGAAAAAAAACATTTAAAAATAAATAAAAATAAATATGAATAAATAATTTTTTAACTTATATATATTTATAATATATATATATATTTATATATATTCTATTATAATTACATAATATATATATATATATATATATTAGTATATATCATATATATATATTAATATATGTATACTATATATATATTAGTAAATATAATATATATATTAATATGTATATATATAACTATATATAATATTATAATATATTATAATTATATAATATATATATATATATATAATAATATAATACCTAATATATATTATATATATAATGTATATATATATTATATATAATAATATATATACTATATATACTATAATATTATATATTAAAATTATATATATACTATATATATAATATTATTATAATATATATAACTATATAATTTTCGATCTTAATCGCACTTGTCTCAATCACAAATATTCTTTTGTAATTTAAAAAAAATTTTTTTGTAATACATACAAGTTTACCAGTTATAAAAGAATATATTATACGTTTTTTATTATATATACTTGATAATTTATAAAAATATATAATTTGAAAAGAAAAAATAATTTTATATAACATTTAATTTATAATAAAGATGAAATTTTAGTTTTTAAATTATATATATATATATTATTATATTATATATATATATATAATAATATATATATATATATATTATTATAATATAGTATATATTAATATATATAAGTATATATATATATATTATATATATATTCATTAGATATTTCGACAAAAGAGACAAGTTAATCAAGCAGAAGAAAATTTAAATTGTGATTTTGGGGATCCGAACCCTGAAGTAATTGTGGAAAGGTGTGGAATTATCATCAATGCTAACAGGTATTTCTTTCATTTATTTACTTTGTTACTAATGCTTATTTAATTACCTTTTTTAAATAATAAGTAATGTATATATATATCTACATTTGTATGTATAGTATGTAAGGTAACTACCTGTAATTTACTCACCTCTCAAGATATTTTGTAGTTATTTTGTTTGATGTACTTTTCTAACATTCAGTGTTGCTATTCCTAATATGGTAATGGAGAATATATTTGGTTGATAATGAGGTTGCATGTCACCTGATATATATTATATCTATTCTCGCTGATTTGGATACTGATTTCCCGGGAGTGGAGCTTTAATCTTGCAAAACCCGATTATAATTAAGAACTCTACTTATAAATATTTCCCTTTGAAAAAAATACATTCCAACAGTCCTATGTAACACTTTTCGGTTTTTGGTTTCAACATAAACAAGGAATTATCATGAAACCTTATATCACAGTGGCAGCACCTACGACATCAAAAAAATTTGTTGGTAATGTATTTTGTTAGTCTGAGAAATGTGGTTCTTCCTCATAGTACCCCCTTCCCCCAACTATACCAGTGTCTCATCCGCCCTTTTATGAAGTTCTGCTTATACATCTGGGGGAGGGAGAGCTCCAGTTCCACCTACCTTTTGGTCTTTTGGAGAAGGTCGAGTCCAACTCTAAAGAACCTATAAACTTTTAACTTCCTTGACTCTATATTTTTGAGACACGAGATGAAGCTCTATCATTTTCATTATATCCACTACATCGGCAGGTTCTCGAGGGAGCTAACCACTTGCCTTTCAACATCTTTACCCTTACGACTCCCTCCCAGCACAAAAGGTTCAGTGTAATTCACTTGAATTTTGTGTGAAGAGAGATTGGGAATTTTACTCTTTTTCGTTGTGATAGGCCCTTTCCAGTCATCTCTATTCTGTAGAAAACTTAGTTTTTTCTGTTTTTCTTTCCGAATATAATTTTTCTCATCTTCCTGAACCTGCACCCATCTGAGAGGTTTACCCTAGGCTTGGTTCTCGGTTCACTTTTTCATTCTAAATTTTATGCCCTTTCCCGAGTGTTTATTGTTTATAGCTCTAAGTAAAAATTAAATTTCCCTCAAAATGTATAGTTGCCGCCACGTAAAAAAGGTTGCTAAGTGTTTTCAGGCGTTTTTTTTCTAAATCGCCGTACACAACAAATATATTTTCTTTCCTTCTTCTTCTTTTTTTTGTACAACAGAATTTTAAGAATATTATATTTATTGGATTTCTTTCTTTGTATTATAGAGGGCAGTATTATCAGAGAGTATCATGAGCTCTCAATGTGGACGGTTGTCCGAGCTTTAAATTTTTCATCTCAAATAGGAGGAGCGTATCCATTGTCAGTGCGAGTTTTTTCTCAGAACCAAATATATAATAATTTTTATATTTTTAAATAATGGTCTTTTCGCGGACACAACACTTAGTCATATATATATATATATATATATACTATATATATATTATATATATATATATATATATATCATATTATATATTATATTATAAATATACTATATATATATATATATATATTTATATATATATATATATATAGATTGTTTGAATCCTTGCGCTGTACGGCAAAATGGCACTGGATTGGGTCCATTCGTAGGATCGCTGCAAACAACGAAAATGGTAATACTGTATATATATATTAGTAATATATAATATATATAATTATATTATATATATTTATATATATACTATATAATATCATATATATATATATATATATATAATATTATATATATATATATATTTTACTATATATATTATACTTTAGTGTGGGAGCGAAGCTGAATTTTTACATAACTGCGGTTGCGGTTATTTTGCGGTTCGTAAATTTTTCAATAACATGAGTTGCTTTTTTTTTTTGCGGTCTTAAATTTTTCAACAACACGCGGTGCGCGTTGCGGTTGCGGTGCAGTTGTGCAACAACGTATGACACAACCTCTGTTCGTTATCCTTAACACTACTATCACTACTACTACTACTACTAGCTGCACTACTACTACTACTACCTACTATCTACTATACTACTAATATACATTAATAATCAAATAATAAATAATAATAATAAGTAATAACAATAAAATAATAATAATAAATAATAATAATCAATATAATCAATAATACATAATAATAAAATATATAATATAATAATAATCATAATAATAATAATAATAATAATAATATAATAATAAAATAAATCATACAATAATAATAATAATAATAATCAATAATAATCATAATAATATAAATACTAATAATAATAATAATAATAATAATAATAATAATAATAATAATAATAATAATAATAATAATAATAATAATAATAATAATAATAATAATGCCTGAAATATTGCAACAAGAAACAAATCTTCAACAAAGCTTTTAACCCATGAAGAAATGATCTTGACGGGAAAATTCTTCTACTTTCAAAGGCAGAATTCCGAAGCAGCGACCTCAGAGGGGAAGGACGAACATTTCCTTTTGAAACTACATAGATGGCTGTAAGTCTTCTTTAGAGTTGTTCGGACTAAGGAACACTTTCAGAGGAGTGATATGATGTTTTCTACTGGCGCAAGTTTAGATGAAAGATTTTCTGTTTTTGGATCTTTTCAACGAACTTTTAGACGTATCTGTGAAGTCACTTTATATGTTGAAATTTAAATTAAATGGAAATTAGAAGAAAACATTTCGTGAATTGGAAGCCAAAAGTAGGAGGCTTATATTAAAACAAAAAGAATGGAATTTAAGAATTTCTAAATAATAATACTTATAATATATATATATATAATAATATATATACCTAATATATATACTATATATATATATGATAATATGATATATTATATATTTATATTATATACTATATATATAAATAATAACTTTAACAAGGCGTTTGTAGACTAGAGAGCGCAGAGAGGAGAGAGAGGCAAGTATATATATATATATGAGATATATATTATATTAAATATATAATATATTATATTATATATATATATATATATATATATATAATATAGTATATATATATATATATATATATAGAACATTAGAGCAGCCGAATGAGCTTCTGATATGAAGCGAAAGACTTCTGCAATTTGTTTTAATTTATACCATTTGACTCATGGAATTAGAAACATTTTTAACTGTTTTACTTTAATTATGTTTTAAAGTTGTATTAATAATTCATTTTAAATTATAGTTTTGCTTTATGCCAAAGGGTTCGCAATTATATCATTATATACTAAATATATCCTATATATTATATATTACTATATATATAATATATATTATATATATATATAATAACGTCACCTGCCATGCATTCTCATTAGTATACTATTATATATCTACTATATTATATATATATATACTATATAATATATATAATATACTATTATATATAGGCTCATGTCTTTTATCTGTGACTAATGTAGGTGAAGAATTTTTTTTTTATAATTTACGTTATCGAACAAAATGTACAACAACGCGCATAGTGAAAAAGTTTGAACTATTTTTCTATACATTGATATAACTTTATTACAGCATGTTAGTGGATTTGTTTATTGAAACAATGGAAAGTGAAGTAAATTGTACCTAATATAAGTTTGTTAGGTTAAGTAAGGTTAAGTTAGTTACGTTAGGTTACATAGATTTAAACGTTTTTTTTTTTTAAAGATTTTAAGGTCGAAGCTCTTTTTATTACAATACAGTTTTATTTTGACTTTTATCACAATACATTTTATTTTGTCATTTATCAAATAAAAATGTGTTCGAAATTCGGATACTTCCACTCGATATGGATAAAAACTCACTCACTGATAGTAGAGCATGATATAATATATATATATATAATTATTATATATATATAATATATATATATATATATTATATATATATATACTATATATATATATAATATATATATATAATATATACTATATATAACTTATATATATAATCAGTGGCGGCTTTTGGGGGTAGGAAGAGTAGGCAACGCCTACTTAATCTCAGTGATCCCCGAAAATTTAAAAAGTGCAGCAACTATAATATATACTATATATATATATAATATTATACTATATATTATTATATATATATTATATATCATATATATATATAATATATATATAGCTATATATATACTATGTATATTAATATATTTTTATATATATGATATATATATATATATATTATATTACTATCTATAATATATTATATATATTTATATAATATATAATATATATATATAGCTATATATATATAATATATATATTATATATATAATAATATATAGTATATATATATATATTAATAATAATATATATATATATATATACGTACTATAATATATATATAATATATAATTAATATATTATATAATATATATATAGGCTTAATGTTATATCCTTTCGTCTGAGTAAAATCGATATATTTGAAATCATCGATATATCGATATATTAATATCGGTGATCGTTATACCGAAAACCTTTTGAAATATCGAGTTAAAAAACAAAAAAGCTCTCATTTCGGATTTTCACCTTATAGGAATAAGTTGACTTCGCTTGTGTTGTGCAAACTTAAATTTAAAGATTTATTTATTTATTTAGTGACTTTTAAATATTAATTTAGGTCATTTAAAATACCTTTTATAAAAGAGAAGGGACTACAAGGCTTCCTAAAGTATTTTCATTGGAATTAACCAAGACATAAAGCGATTGTCTCAGGTAAATATATTTCAAAATTTTTAAGGAAAATAGCTACAATTTTTTTATATTCTAATGACGAAAGAACTAACTAGGGCCAAGTTAATCAGTATCTTAAACATTACGTGAAGTTTAGTAATTTATTAAATACTAATATATATAATATATATATATATATTAATATATATACTATATATATAAAGCAGCCTATATACGTAAATAATAATATTTAGTATATATATAATAATATATATATACTAATATAGATAAGTAATAGATATTATGAGATATATAAGAAAGAGATGACGGCATACTGAGGGACACGGCCTCGGCCACCCTGAGAAAAGGGTTTACCGCATTGTTAGGGGCTTTGAGCCGATTGGGGACGAGCCGGAGGGGATGTTCATACCCCGGAGCGGGCAATGTGGAGAACCCCGACACCCAAGACCAACAGAGCGGGGGTTCCCGGAGACCAATGCCCAGAGGGGGTATTAGTCCGCCGTAGTCCACTAGAGGCGAGAGCCACCGACTCCATAAACATCGGGGTGGTCTACAACGTGGTATTCGTTAGTTGTAAAACACGCCAGCCTAACAGCGGTGCGCCTATTTTTTTTTTGCGGATCAGAAAGTCTTGATTTTTTCTGATGCCATGCATATGCAGCCATGTGGTATGTTTACCTGTGTTAGTGCTGCTGTCCCTTAGTTACATGATGTCTAGCTTTAGACACAACCTATACATATATATATACTATATACTAACTATTTATTATATATTATAAATATATATCTATATAATATATATATATTAATATATTATATATTACTATACTACTATTATATTACTATAGATATAATAATATGCGAATTATATCGATCTATCCCAACTACTCGATATAATCGAGATATATCGATTCGAAGCTCAGACGAAAAAAAATGTTGTTTTATTTGATTTATAACCAATATATATCATATTTTATATTACTATATATATCTACTATATATATATATACTATATATATATACTATTATATAGTATATATATATATATTATATATAATATATAATATATATATACATATACTATATATTATATATATAATTTGTTCGAAGGCCTCTCCGTTTACAAGCTGCCGGACTAAATTTCAACTCGATTCCCTTTTTAAATATTAGCGATCGTGGCAACTTTTACTTCTCTGAGTCAAAAAAATAATTCCGTTTTCTTAAGGCTAGGCAACCTCTTATATGCCGACAGACTCTATAGAGTCATAAAAAAAAAAAAAAAATCCCAAAACAGAAATAAAAATTGATCTTCTTTATAAATAAATGTAAGTACAAAAAATATGAATTTTCATATATATATATATATATAATAATATATATATATGATATATATATATAAATATATCCTATATATATATATAATATATCATATATATATATTATATATACTATGTCTAATCAAGAATTTTGACCACGAGCCGCAACTGATATATATCAATATATACTACATATATATATATATATTATATATATATATATAATATATATAGTAATATATATAGTATATATATATAATATTATATATATATATTTAAAAAAAATATATATATTTTGATAATATAATACAAATTTAACATATTTTATGGATTATTCATAATAGTATACTATATCATATATAATATAATATATATACATATCTATTATATATAATATATATCTATAATATATATATATAATATCGCAAGAGTTTCTTTTACTTATTTTGATTGAATTATTAATCATAATATTAAACGAAAATTAAAAAAGAAACTTGAAACTTTAAATTATAGAAAGTGTAAAGCTGCGTTTCCCGATGTCGTCGAATTATTGAAGAATATTTTTAAATTCTCTTCGGTCTTCGTAAATTTTCAAATTCTCTTCTCACTGGTGGGCAAGGTTCGGAATTCTCTGCTATCACATTAATCTTCGTGAATGGTGAAATAGTATTATACGCGTAAATACCATACTAATAATAATAGTGAATAGTGGTAATAATGTTAATAATGTTATTAATAAGCCAAATAGTGGTTGATAATTAATACAGTGAATATAGTTGTATAGCAGTAATTTAATTTATTAAGTGATTAGTTGTGAACAATTTAAAATACAGTGAATATAGGATAAGCGTAATACATAATAATTAAAAAGTGTATAGCATAATAATAATAATAATATTTAAATATAGTAAATAGTAACGATTATTTAGTGAATATATAATGTAAAATTTGTTAATATATGTTTGGCACACATAGTAATAAATGATAGTAATACATTGTATATGTCTGTCTATTTATATATGTATTTTATGTGTATGTACATATGTTTGTATATGTATATATGTATTTTTTTTCAATATTTCATATTTATTTAAAAAGCCGCCCCGGAGTTCAGTGTTAGAGCACTCACCAAACAAAGTGAGGGTCCCAGGTTCGCAACTGGTCGGTGGGAGATGTGAGCAATTTCTCTCCTTAGGCTTGCTTTCTGCTCGGACGTTAATACGCAGTTACACCCCCTCCTAGATTAGGGCTCTGCCGTGAGCGGTGGTGTTTAATATATATATATATACTAATATATATATTTATATATATAATATATATATATATTATAATTATATATATATATATATATATATATAATAATATATATATATATAATATATAATAATAATAATAAATTGTAATGCCTTTAATAAAATATTGCTTGTAAAATCCTAAGAAATTTATTGAGGAATATAGCAGAATATTTCGACCAAACTTGGTCCTTGTTCAGCTGCTAATAATCTAAATTAAATATATTACAATTTATTATAACTGTTGACGTCTCAAGTCTTTATAAATTGCAATATATATATTATCCTATATATATATATATATATATATTATATATATATATATAATATATATATATATATATAATAATATATTAATATAATATATATTATATATACGTATATATGCCTACTCAAGAATTTTGACCACAAGCCGCCACTGATATATACTATTATAATGATATATATAATATATATATATTATATATATATATAGTATACTATATATATATATATATATTATACTATAATATATATATATATATATATAATTATATATATATATATATAGTAATTATATATTATAGGTTGGTTAAAGTTAGGTTAAGTTAAGTTACATTAGGTTACATAAATTTAAATAAATAATTAGGACTTGTCTTTTTTAATATTTTTATAGGTGTGAAGCTCTTTTAATAAAGCCGTTTTCGTTTTTGCATTTGTGCTTACGAAACGTAAGAAATGCTCGAGTTTGCGTTCGCTTTTGTCAAACTTAGCGGCAAAATCGTAAGAATGCTCACCAAACGTAAGGAATTCCTAAATTCTGTAAGTTTGCTATTTCCCGTGCTTGACGAATTTAGCACGTTCTTACGAAAAAAAAATTATAACAAACAACAGGGCGAAGCGAAGATGGATTCGTTGCTCGATGAATAGTTTCATTCAATAAAATAGCTTTAAATCTAATTTTCTTCCAAATCGATAAACTCCATCACAATAGTTGATCAATTATTTGTAATATAAACCATTTGTTATTTTTTTTTGTTTCTGTTTATTCTAAAACCAGTGCTCCATCACAACAGCAGATTCTAATTGTTGTAAACAAAAGACTTTAATATGAATCGCGATCGTTTTATGCATGAAATTCGTGCTAAAACTGTGTAAGCATTTCTTATCAAGCGTAAGCACAAATGTCAAAAACGAAAACGGTCTAAAATAAAGTGCTATTTTGACTTTAATCAAATGAAAATGTTTGGATCCATGCAATCGATGTGGATAAAACTCCGGTCAAGCATAACTGACAAGATCACTATTATAGTATATATATTATATATATATATATAATATATATATATATATATATATATAATATATTATATTATATATATATATATTAATATACTGCGCTCCATTGTGCATAGCGTGACACATTTTAATATTTTTCCGTTGGTTGCCAAATCTTAAAAATTTTACCTTAGGACTGTGTTTTATAAAAGAAAATATATTTTTTATGGTAAACTTATATAATGTTATATAATATAATATATACTATATAAGACTAAATAATAGATCTAACTTTCCAATCTTTATATATTATATATTATCTATGCTTTAAATATAATATATATATATATATTTATATATATATACCATTTTTTAAGTTTTTATAAAAAATATTTTCTTTAGCAAAAAAAGAGAATGCCAAGGAGAAATTTACAGATTTTGCAAGCTGGGAAAAAAATGCGAATGTCCACTCTATCTTCATGAAGGCAAACTATATTGTCCAATAAATTGCTAGTTTCCTTTTTTTTTAACTGACGAATACCCGCAACCTAGACCTCAGAGATGGCAGTAGTATCAGTATGAGAGGAGCCCAAGCACTCAATGCTGTGTACGTTGAAGTCCCCTAAGTTGAGGACATCATCATTTGGATCAGAAGTAACAGACTCATGAGAGGTAGTAAGATATTTAATAAAAAACAGAAAATAAATTGGTGATACCCCAACTTAGATAAATAAATTAATGAAAAGCTTGATTCGATATGAATAAAATCTGACTCCATTACCTCTAGTTCTCTTTCTTGTATCTTTTGAATCAAAGTTTAAAAAAAGGTTCACAATAATTGTTCACAATGAAATAGAATTGATAAACGATTTTTGATACAGTTTAGTTAGTTTACATTTGGGTGAATAATTTAATAATAAATAAATATTTGTCGTTTGAGGAAAAGTTGATAGTGAGTACCTAATACTTACCAATGTCGGCGAGAATAGAAAATACTTTTCACCCCTTTAAAGTTTGGCTGTGTGCATGTGTGTTAGGGTGTGTGTGCGTGTGTGTGCGGTGTTTGTAGGGTGGGTGTTTGTGGTTTGGGTGGGTGCTTGTGATTGTGTGTGTGTGTGTGTGTGTGTGTGTGTGTGTGTGTTGTGTGTGTGTGTGTGTGTGTGGTGTTGTGTGAGGGTGTGTGTGTGTGTTTGTGTGAGTGGATGTTTGTTTATGAGGGTGGGTGTACGTGGGCGTGAGTATGGAATTAAATGTTGGGTGATTAAATAATATTCAGAGAAACAACGTAATTTAAAAGGGTTTTAAAAACTCGCATTGTTCTTTTCATAACTAATTTTAAAACAATTTGAAAGATTTTTTTTTAAAATTTAAGTTTTATAATATGTATATATATATATATATATATATATATATATATATATATATATAATTTATAGAATATGTTTATATATATAATATATTCATAGGCGATATATATATATAAATATAATATATATATATATATATATATATATATATATATTTTTTTATAAAAATATATTATATATATATATATATATATATATATATATATATATTATGTCCCAAAAGTAAGTTTGCTGATGTCGTATTTAATTATGTATTGGACTTACCTGAAATCACAAGTTATCTCCTTCGAAGTATGACCCTTGGAAGGTTACACAGCGGTTCCAACGTTTCTTCCACTGTTCATAGCAGTACCGGATGTCATTTTCCTGAAGTGTGTTTAGTTCACGTGTTACAGTATTTTTTATGTTTTCCATCGTCCCAAAATGATGACCCTTCAACTTCATTTTCAACTTAGGGAAGAGGTAGAAATCCCACGGAGCTAGATCTGGGCTGTATGGAGGATGTGGAAGTACTTGAATGTTTTTCTTCGCCAGAAATTCTATAATTGAGAGCGCAGTGTGAGATGGCGCAGTATGAGATGGCGCGTTATCGTGGTGCAGCACCCAATCGTCTGCAATGTCTGTTCGGATTCGCTGAACTCGTTTTCGAAGTCGTTCCAAAGACATCTTTGTAAAAGACGTGATTAACTGTCTGTCCTGAAGGTACAAATTCCTTGTGCACAATACCACGGCTGTCGATAAAAAAACGATAATCAGTGTTTTCACCTTTGGACTTGCTCATACGTGCTTTTTCGGACGAGATTTTTTTTTTTTTGCCATTCCGCACTTTGAAACCGTTTGGTTTCAGGATCGCACTCAAAAACCCATGATTCATCGCCTGTTATAACCTAATCCAAAAAATTGTGTTCCATTTCAAGTCTTTCAAGTAAATCTTAACAAATTTTGACTCTCTTCGCTTTCTGCTCCACAGACAGGTCTTTCGGAACTAGTTTTGCATAAATTTTTCGCATTTGCAAATGGTTCTTTAAAATTCTATGAACTGCATTTTTATCCAAACCAGTTTCTTCTGCAATCACTCTGACACTGAAACAGCGGTCTCTCTCCATCACAGCTCTAGCAACTTCCACATTTTCATCGTTTGTTGACGAGAATGGTCTTTCACAACGAGAGTCGTCTTCAACATTTTCTCGGCCATCTTTGAAAGCTTTGTGCCACTTAAAAACCATAGTTCTCGATAGAGTGGCATCCCCATAAGCTTCGTTTAAAGAAGCAAATGTCTCAGTGGCAGACTTGTTACTAGGTTTCACACAGAATTTGATAGCATACCGCTGTTCAGTATTTACCTGCATTGTAAAAACGTAACGTGGATAAAAAACAAATAATACGCAAAAAGATGTAGTGCAAAAACGTAACGAGGTTTTAACACATGCCCATGCATAAACAGATGTAGTGCAAGACTAGAGGTGTAGCGGATATCCGCATCCGCATCCGCATATGCGTATATCCGCATCATTTTTCACTATCCGCATCCGCAACCGCATCCGCATTAATTTTTTTGCGGATAGCGGATAGTATTTATCTTGAATTATGAGAAACGTGTGTGCACTGCCTTATATATATATATTATATATATATAATAATATATATAATATATATATATATAATATTATTATATATATATATATATTATATACCTTTCTTTCTTCCTTTTTAGTATTATCGTCCTACTTCTCACGTGACCACATCCTTGTTTGCTATTGGTCAATCGATCCCGCCATCTTATCGCCTTGAACAAGCTTTCTGGAACCGCTCCTTTATTTCGTCCCAAATAACCTGTTTTCATTACAAACAATTTGCCAAATCTTATGAATATTGATCTTGTGAGCATCAGTGATTTTATTAACGTTTAATGCTCCATTTGTTTTAAGTGCATCCCTTGCCTTCGAATGTTACAAGATTTTGACAACCGAAAACGAGTTTTGTTACTACAGCCTTCTGAAACTTCAGTTACGTCCCTGAACGTAACAATGATGACCTGGAGTGAGTGCTGACGTTGTTCCATATCCCAGCATTCCTGGAATCCTCTCTCGTATCAAC
>JABUQX010009511.1:15000-17500 GCA_015478945.1 Trachelipus rathkii | reverse complement strand
AATCCATCATTCTTCTCGGCCCCTCCCTCACATCCATCCTCTTAACATGTCCGTACCATCTCAGCTGATTTCGTTGGACCTGTTCATTTATTGATTCGATCCTCAACTCTCGTCTTATTGCATCACTTCTTCTTCTATCCCTCAACGTCACTCCCCTGATCACTCTCAAAACTCTCATATCTGCTGCCTCCAATCTCCTCTTCTGCACCGTAGTCAGTGCCCAACATTCGGAGCCATATGTCAGTAAAGGTCTCAGCATTGATCTATATATTATCATTTTAATCTCTGTTGGTATTGATTTTTCCCTCAGTATCGGGTATAGGGTTCCCACGTTTTTCGCGAACTTCTTCATTCTCTCATTTAGCTCTTCCTCCATTCCACCTCCACCTTCCAATATCACACCCAAATACTTAAATTTATCCACCTGACGCAATTCATTTCCCTTCAACATTATATTTATTTCTTCTCTTTCTCTGGCTATTTTCATTACTTCTGTCTTTTCTGTACTTATTTTCATATCCATTTCTCTCATTTGGGTGTTCCATCTGTCCATCACATCCTGCAGGTCTAGTCCCTCTTCTGTTATTATGGCCGCATCATCTGCATACAGCAGAGTATGCTCTCAGATTATAGTTCTGCATTTGGTGACAAGACACTACCCTGTCTCACTCCCATATTTACCTCAAACCATCTCTCTTCTTTGATCTGCTCTTATCATATTTCTGGACCCTTGATATGTACTCTTTATTACTCTTATAAGTTTTTGTGGTATCCCGTATTCCGGCTCTTCCATGATTTTCCATAGCTTTTCTCTGTTTACTCTGTCAAAAGCTTTTTCCAGGTCTATAAATGCCACATCTGCCCTCCTATTCCATTCTATCGTTTTTTCTATTAAGGTTTTCATATAATATATTGGTCCTGTTGTGCTTTTCCCGGCCCTGAAACCATACTGCCAGTCTCCTATGTTGTTATCAACTTTGTTTCTCAGCCTCCTCTCTAACACTCTTTCATAGATTTTACTGGCCACATTTAGCAGGGTTATTCCTCTATGATTATCACATTTCCTTCGATCTCCCTTCTTATATATATAGGGCATATTATTGCTTCTCCCCACTCCGACGGTACACTCTCTCTGACCCACATTTCATTCAACAGTTCGTGAATCCATCTTTCAACTCCCTCTCCCATGTCTTATACAGCTCCGCACTCAGCTCATCAGTTCCAAGGCTCTTCCCCCTCTTTAGTGTCTTGATTGCTGCTCTGACCTCTTCCATTGTTATTTCTTCCATCTCCTCCAAGTCTTCCTCTCGTTCCACACCTCCATCCACCTCCCCCCCTTCAACATCCTCAAAGTTCAACAACTCTTCGAAATATTCCTTCCACCTTTCCATTATCTCTCTCTCCTCAATCAAAACCTCACCATCTTTTTTTTATTCATTATTATACGTGTTTTTGGTTCCTTCTTGACTCTCATTCCTCTAGCTAGGCCATATATAAGCTTTCTTGTTCCCCTCACATCTTCTTTTAATTCCGCTCCAATATCCTCCCATGTTTGTCTTTTACTCAATTTCTTTATTTGCTCTGCATTGTTTCTAGCATTCACGTATATTAATCTGTTTTCTTCAGTTTTCCTCCTCATCAGAGTCTATTCTTTTTGTTTTTGTTGGTTATGGCTGCCTTTACTTCGTCATTCCACCATGCCGTTCTTTTCTTCTTCCCCTTTCCCACTATCTTTATTCCCAATACTTCTCTTGCTGTACTGTCCATGTTATCCTTAAATATCTTCCACTTTTCATCCACCGTTTCTCCTGTTATTATTTCCACTTCTCTCCTTTCTTTGATAGCTTCGTCAAATCTTTCTCTTATTAATCTATCATTCAATTTTTCTGTTTTGTATCTTTCCTTCGTAAACATCTTTGGTTTCTTCCTTTCCTTCCATTTCATTATTCCTATGACCATTCTGTGGTCAGAGTCCAAAGAAACACTCGGGAGTGCTTTTACATTTTGTGAACATTTTTCTTTCATTAGTTAGTAATAAATCTACCATTGTTTTTTCTGTGTATCTTCCATCTTCAGTATTCCACATATACCAAGCCACTTCTTGTTTTCCTCATTCTTGAACCAGGTGTTCATTATGGTTAAATCGTTCCTCATTGCGAAAAAATCTATTAGCTGTTCTCCCTCTGTGTTTCTTTCTCCAATCCCAAACGCCCCCATCACTCTCTCCTCTCCCGCTCTTCTAGTTCCCACATGCGAGTTCAGGTCTCCCATTACTATCTTGAGTTCCCCTCTCACTTCATCATACAGCCTTTGTAGTTCCTCGTTAAATCTTTCCTTTTCCTCTGCAGGTCTTCCTCGATGTGTGGGGCATATGTTTGAATTATACTCATGGTCTCACCCCTCACCTTCATGGTCATTGCCATCATCCTTTCATTCATCAATACTGTTTCTATTACGTTCTTGTATAGCTCTGGTTTTACCATCATTGCGATCCATGTCT